>JAKCPI010000288.1:0-15494 GCA_023213315.1 Euborellia annulipes | reverse complement strand
CTACCTACTACGCCAAACTCGGGGGCTTTAAATGGGTTAAAAGCCCAAGGGGCTTGGAGTAGTTGGTAGCGTGCCTACCTTCTATACCGAACGTCTCGGGTTCGGACCCCAGGCAGTCCGATAATTTTATTTAAGGCATTTGGATACCAAATGACTTAAATAAAAATGCCTGGACCCCCCAATTGATATATTAAACATACTGATTATCGTAAAAAGTCTTAAATGGCCTGAGTTGCCGAAAAGACTGTGTGAATGTGAGTGTGAATGGAGAGAAAAAGTGTGAATGTTTTTTTTTATAAAAAAAAAAATGGGTTAAAAAATTAATTAGTTTTAATTAATTAATTTTATTTTTAATAATTTTTTATTAAGTCGCTAACTACACTAAACTTTTCTTATGCCTCAGATAGCTAATTATAGGTGAAAAATTCATTTTTTATTAACTTGAAGATTAATCGTATCCTCATTTACTTATCGATGATTTGCTATCGGTCGGATAGGTTTGCTACTTGACTAGAAGTGAAGCGTTTCATTTTTTTTTTTTTTTTCATAAAAACTGCTATGGCAATTTTACTTTAACAAATTCATCTGAAAAATCATTAAATTGATGAATCCAGTCAACGTTCAGTAGCCTTCTTCATTTAAGTCATCCATCCAGATGTTGAGCCCTTCTTGGCATTGCTTATTTACATCGATTCTTTCTTCCCGCAAATTTTCTTAGGCTCACTCAAATATCGTTTCATAGCAATCAATCTCTAATATTTTATTTAAATTTATTATTTTTATTAAAAAAAAAAAAAAATTTGAATAACTAATAGAATAGATCTAATTAAAATGCAAATAAAAATTGTTTAATATTAAAAACAAAAAAAAAAAAAAACCTAGAGAGAGAGAGAGAGGTGTGGTTAGTTAGTTAGTAAGCATTCGACCTTCTTGTTAAAACAGAAAATATCATAAAAGAGCAGAGCGGAGTCAGTGTCACGCTTCGGGAAAGATTTAATAATAATAAATCAGTTAATTAGTTAACTGACAAAGAAAAAAAAAAAAAAAAAATAAAGCTTACATTACGTTTATTAGAAATTATTTTTAAGACGTTGCACATGAAAAAAAAATCTGGTGATGCTTAACGTACAGCACACAACTTTCTCCCACCATCGGTTGTTGTGATCTCACACTAGATTTTTTGGTGTCGAGATATATTTAGTTTCCCTTAGCATCTTATTTTCTAACTTGACCACTTTTCATAGATAAAAAAGTCATTTGATTTAAAATGTCCATAGGCTCTGTGTAAAGATATAGCCCAGCGACGGTGATTTTATCATATTCTTTCCAAAGATTGTCCAAAAAAATTGATAATTAACTATTGCTGTTGGAGTGGAGAGCTGACTCCACTCCAACAGCAATAGTTAACCCTCACAGCCAGTACAAAAAAGTGTATATTTCATTGATAATTTTCTTTTAAATTATATTAAAACATAAAAAACGGCCCCTAATTGAACTCCGACCCCTCCGCCTTCAAAGGCTAGTTACCCCGCTGGCCCAAGGGTGGATCCAGAGGTGTTTCTCGGGGGGGGGGGGTGGGTGTGACTCGTCGCACAGCACACTATTTTTCATAATTTCGGTAATTTAAAGGCACATTCTGTACTTGATTGGCAGAATATAAATACAAATCAAATTTTTAAGTATTAATTTTTAAAATTTTACATTAAAAATAAATTTTTTTGAGGAAAAAATGCATTTTTACAAATTTCGGGGGGGGGGGGTAATTACCCCATTTACCCCCCCCCCCCTGTACCCGCCCTTGCGCTGGCCCTGTGTATTCTAAATGCTGGCTGCTTGAAATAAACTCTGGTTATTTTTCAAAATTTTAAACTCATGTTTGGACATATTATACACAATAGAGAATCCTAAAATAAATACAAAATTTCATAAGAATTGGAAAAAATTTTTTTAAATGTGTAAAAAGTTCTATAATAGGTTTGGAGGGAAAAAGGAGGTCCGCCGACCCCGCATTGCGGGAATAAGGCGAGGTCAGAAGAAGAATTATTTCTTATATTGATGAAAGATTTATTTTGTTATTTGCTCTTGATGATTATATTTAATTAAGCAAAAAAAAAAAAAAAAAAAAATTTAGTGGTCATAATAAATGACACGTTCTAGTGGAAGCGCGGAAATAGAAATGATGAATTATTCTACCTCTATATCCTATGCTGGACAAGACCACGTGGTTGGTTGGTGGCAGTCCGCTGTCAAGGTTTCAGGATTTTCAGTGTCAATTTGACGTCATTCTTTGGCCAGACTCCATGAGGCTGCTGGAGCACGCCTATCACAAGTGAGGGGCTTGGCAAATAGTATCAAGCCTAGCTCTAGGACACGAAGGCCGGCGATTCACGACAAGTTGGGGCTCTAACGGGAAACCCTCTTTTATTAATTATGAAAGAAAGGGAATAAATGATAAAAAGACTGTGACGTTATAATATTTATTAAAATTATTTCTACTTTCGTTCCACCTTGGTTTTCCACCTGTCGGTGAGAGAGATTCTCACTAAATATATACTAAATAAATATTGACCAACTCCGGGACTTTTAAGAATTTTGAAGGACTGAAGATAGGTAGATGAAATTCACCCGAAACGTCTCATTAAATTGTATTAATCGGAGGCTTTTGTTTTTTGGCTGCACCTGCTCCTTCTCCTGTTTAAAGGTAAAAGGGACTTGAATATCTTCTCCATTCCAAGGGCGGATACAAGAGGGGGGGGGGGGTAAAGGAGGTAATTAACCCCCCCCCCGAGATTTGGAAAAAAAACTCAAAAAGTCAAGTTTTGAATTCAGAGTTTCTATAAAAGTGCGGAAAAGTTGTGATTGGTAAATACAAGAAAAAACAAATAATAAAATTTTTGAAATCGGACTTCATCTTCCGATCCCGCAAAGTTTCGTAAAATTAGTGAAAATCTTAATTTTTTCAAAAATTTTATATATTAGGCCTATCATTATCTAAACAAGCGAAGAGCTGCACAATTGGCATGCCACTCAACAACTTTTTGACCTCACAAGATTTTTTTTTGTTTTGTTTTTCTTGTATTTTGAGATATTTTGTTCATAAACACACAACCAGACCATTTTGTGTGACCCAGGTTTTTTGGACCCAGGGAGGAATACAATACTCTATTGTCTATATATTTATACATACTTATATATGTAAGAGAAATTAACAATTATATACTTAGAACGTGACCAGTGGCGTCATTTCAACATTTTCTTGGGGGGGAAACATTTTTTTTTCTTAAAATTTACTTACAAATAACTACTCAAATTTATCCGAAAGATATTTAATTTAATTAATTGTTAATTGTTTAATTTTAGACAGTTTGTATTCTTGTAGATATATTTTGAAATATTTTATTTAAGAATAATATAAAATTTTATAAAAATCAGATTTCAGGGGGGGGCAAATGCACCCCTCCCCCCCCCCAAATGACGCCACTGAACGTGACAGATCGATATTTATTTATTAGAGACTTGAATGCTCATCTCAACTTGGAGATTTCTTCACATTCAATTCACGTTTTTATTATTACATGTATTTCGTAAAATAGAAAAAAAAAATTCCTGTATTGACAAGACCTTCACTTGACCATGAAATTTATGACCCTAATTTTGTCAGGTAAAATTCAAATTCGGGGGAGGTGGGGGAGGGGGAATTTTTTTTTTTAGAAAAACACAATTTCTGGAATTTCTCCTCTCCTTAATTCATTTCTAATGACGGAATAAGCAAATCTTATTTTTATAGTAAATATTATATAAGCACACGCGGCAGCGGTGATATTAGCTATTAAAAGTTAATGATTTTATATCTCATTATAATAATAACAAAAAAAAAAAAAATAATAAAACGTTCCAGGGACATATTTATTATTCGATCTAAGACAGATAAGAATTTCAAGTGAAAGAAAAATATTTAAATTGAAATTAAATTAAAATTCATTGCTTGCTATAAATTTCTAATAATGATATTAACGCTATTTATGTCAGAAATAACATCTTAATATTAATATATCTATATTACTTTCTCTTACATATACAGTATATGTAATATATAGAGAAAGGCGATCATGTCAAAAATTCGATGTCGAGATTTTGATGGATATACACGTTTTGAGGTCCCCTGAGCCCAAAGAAGTGGTTTTCGCATTTTTGAGCATGAAATTTTATATTTAAGTTAGGCACCTCCCTGAGGCGTCAAACAAAATCGGCCAAAGAGTACTAGTTCTTTACAGATGTAGTATTTCAGATTTTTCAAATTCATTTTCTGGATCTTCCTTCCATAGAGCCAATGTTAAATCCCCATTCGGGGATTTGTATGTTAATTTCGATTCAACCTTAACTTTTTACACATTTTAAAACATTTTCTCCAATTCTTATGAAATTTTGTATTTATTTAGGATTCTCTATTGTGTATAAAATATCTAAATATGAGATTAAAATTTTGAAAAAATAACCATATTAGTTTATTGTCAACATTTAAAATACATATAAATTTTCCAAGTTGACTGATTAATGTGTGCTCCAGTATCAAGGGCGGATCCGGTGGTGTTTCTCGGGGGGGGGGGGTAATCTGGTGTGACTCGTCGCACAGCACACTATTTTTGCTTAATTTCGGTAATTTAAAGGCACATTCTGTACTTGATTGGCAGAATTGGCAGAAATTTTTAAGTATTAATTTTTAAAATTTTACATTAAAAATAAATTTTTAAAGGTATTTTTTCAAATCTCGGGGGGGGGGTAATTACCTCCTTCACCCCCCCCCCCCTTGTATCCGCCCTTGTCCAGTATAGGGTGTCTTATTGCAAAGTATTATTATATTTTTGAAATAGTATTGTGAATAAATATAATTTTTCTTATTTCAACAAAATAAAACTTATTATTAGGGTCCGACCGAAACAAGATTTTCAGCCGAAACCGAAACTGGAACCGAATATTTGGCTTCAATCTTAGTTTCGGCCGAAACCGAAACCGAAACTTGTATTTCCTATACAAAGTTCATATCATTTTATTTTTTGTATTTTTTTCCGCCCTGTCGAAAATTTTTTTTCTCCACCCGTGAAAATCATTTTATCTTTTTTTTTAGGGAGACTAAATTTTTTCCTTGACTTTTTTTTTTGTGTGCGAGTCTCATCCCATCTTTTTCAAACTCAGGTTTCGGCCGGCCGAAAGGTTCGGCTAAGTTTGTGGCCGAAACCGAAACCACGGGCGAAACCAGGATTTTTGGCCGAAACTGGCCGAGCCGGAATATTCAGTCGATTCCTATTTATTATATATTTTTATTAAAAATAAATAGCATCATGACGAAAAAGCGGGTTGATAAAATAATCTTACTGGTCGAGAACTGTTTGAGATTATACTAATCGAAGTGAACTCGGACGTGAATACGTTACTCAAGTGTTTAGACCAACCTTTTGCTTAATTTTATATACAAGTTTATATGAAATTACAAACAATTTTTCACTAAGTGATCCGCCACTGCAGCAAATTATATAAATATTATGAAATTTGTAATCAGCGACCTCGAAAACCCTTATAAACCAATTTTCAATCAAATCTGAAACTTTTTTTCTATTTTTGGCCAACTCTTACTTTTTTCAAATCTAAACCACTGTGCCACGTCTCAAAAAAGTTCGGCATCCCTGATCTAGGCAATAAAATAGCGCGGGAAAAATAAAGAAATAAATTTTTAAGGTGATTTCGTCACGCTAAATCAGCAGGGTCACCTTTAAAGATTTTTTTTTTTGTTAATTAAAGATGTCTGTCTCATTGCTTAAATATGTGAAGTGAGCATGAATTGTGAAAAAAGAACAAGAAAACTGCTCCGATCAAGTTTTTCCATCTCCAAATTAAGAAAAAAGGAAAAAATGAATGAAGAGAAATAAAAAGATGAAATTTTTGTATAAAAATAATCCTCTTGAGTAAATGACATCAGAGAATAATCATATTTGTTCTAATGAATTACGAGTATTATTAGCAATGAGGATAAAAATCAAAGTCCTTTCATTTAAAGGAGGAAAATATTATATATTGGGGCAGCCGAGAGTCATGTCGGGGGGCTTTTACCCAAATGGAGAAAATAAACTCAAAGATTGATTTCCACAATAAAATAATTTATTTAGCATTGCATAAAGCCAGGGCCGCAGACAGACTTGACGGGCCCCGGGGCTACTTACTAATACGGCCCCCCCCAAAAAAAAATCTGAAGTTTTTTTTTAGTACGGTATATAAAAGGCTATTGTGGCCTTCATGCCAACAATTTTTTACACAGTTTTTGACACAACTTTTGAAATAGTTATACATAGCTTACAAAATTTATTTAAATAAAGTTAATTAAAAATTTTTCAAAATTTCCTAAACAAAGAGTTACAATAATTTATCGAGGCCAGAAAAAAATTTCAAGAAAATGATTTTTTTTAATTGAAAATTTAACCATGAAAATTATTTTTTATTAGAATTTTAAGGTGGGAACGCAATGGGCCCGGGCCCCGGGGATATAGCCCCCTGCCCCCCCCCCCTCTGTCTGCGGCCCTGCTTAAAGCAATCTAATCATATCTTCAGTGCGTCAAATTATAACAAATGCGAAAATTATAACATAGGATATGAGAAGCCATTCTATAAATGGTGAGGATAACGTTTCGATGAACAAAGAAGACTCTTTTAAAAGAAATATATTTATTTCTTCTTAATACAAAATCTCCAACGATTTTGATTAAAATTCAAAAATAATTTTTTTTTTTTTTTTTTTTTAAGGTCTTTTTCGGCATCTAAGGCCATTTAGACCCCATCCCTTTTAGATTCTCTATAAAATGTATATTCTCATTTTGTCATTGAAATCTCCTGAAGACCACTTTACTCTTGTACTCCATAGAAAAGATAGGAGAAATGGTAGCCATGGTAACAAAATATAAATATTTTCCCATACTTATAAATTTTACACCTTGAATCCTAACATATCGGCGGAAACTAAATATATCGTCGCCTGAATCACGTAGTGGCGTATCTCAATTTCTAACATTTTTCAGAAGAGCTGTTTATAGTTCGTGTTGTTATATTAAATGTATAGATACGCAAAACCAAAAATCCTAAATAATACGAAAAAGCATGGAAATACAGATTCGTCACTTTGTGATAATGTAAAGAACGCCAGGACACGGCCATACTCGTTGGATCTCAATTTTTAATTTTTTTGAGATACGTCACTACGTGATGCAAGCGACGATATGTCGACACGAAAAATCAGGTGTGACAAGCAGAGAACACAACTTTCGATTACCGAAGGTAAGAGAAAGTTGTGTCCTGTGCGCCAGTCACACCAGATTTTTATTAAGTTTATATCCATCTTCTTTGTTGATATTATTTGTTTGACTTTTATTTACCACCAATATTCAACATACCGGTAGAGTGTTTCAACTTTGCCCAAATTTATGTCCAATTTTCAGAGCAAGCTGCACAATACTTGAAAACGGAAAATAATAATAATTCAAACCACAAAAGCTTTAATAATCAAAATGTATATTCTCAGATAATACGAGGGCCGGCGCAGACGATACAGGAGGCCCATGCGATGAAGGCTAGTGTTTTTTTTATAATTATCAATTTTTATGGAAAGACAAAAATAATTATTTAATAAATAGTGAGAGAGGTCAAGTTACCAAGGTCTCACTCTCTCTTTTTTTAGTTCAAAAGGAAGAGATTTTGGAATTTATTAATAAATTTTTTTAAAAATACTATACTAGGTATATTTCACTCACACGCTCATAGACAGAAATAAATTTGTTATTTAATATGAGGTCTTAGTATAATTATTTAATTAAATAAAGGCCATCATTAATAACCTTTTTTTGAAAAAAATTTAGAAGAAGATTTGAGTGAACGGAGAACAAATAGGGTAACCTCTATTCATGTGTGAAACCATTGGATGGGGAATCGCCCCTCCCCGACTGCTTACCCCCAAAACCATTTGTTTCATATTTAAATGTTTTTTTAATGACACCTGTCTGATTTTGTTTTGATTTTTCTATCCAAAATTAACGAAAAATGTCATTTTCTTCTGTGATTATTTCAAAAACTATTCAGTTTTCGGAAAAATATCAAAGAATAAAAACTTTTTAAAATTGAGTATTTTATCATAATATAACAAAGAAATTTGAAATTTCGAAATTTCTGAAAAAACTTTTTAGGTGAAGTACTACTTCCAAGTGAGTATTTACTCCAAAAGTTGATAGAAATCTACAATTTTAGTGCAAGGAGCATATACCAAATTTCATCGATCTAGCTGCTTTGGTTTTTAAGCAATCATGTTCACACACACACCCAGACGTAATTCCAAAAGAATATACGAGAAAGTCTCGGGGAAGTCATTCCCCATTTATTAAAAAAATTTTCATTTTGAATTTATTTATGAAACTACCCCTTTAACTCCACCCCCTTACCCTTTATATTCTTATATGAAATAAATATTTATCTAAAATTGCTCAACGTAAAAGTGCAAAAATAAGGATTGGATCACTACCAATAAGAAAAAATCTGGTGTGACCAGCACGGCGCGCAACTTTCTCTTACCGAAGGGTTTGTGTCGAGATATATTGTTTCCCATAGCACCTTAATTCCGAACTTGCATTTTAAATGTTGACTGCTTGAAATGATTTGAAACTAAGGTGCTATGGGAAACTAAATATATCTCGACACAAAAATCTGGTGTGACCAGCACGGTGCACAATTTTCTCTTACCGAAGGGTAAGAGAAAGTTGTGTGCTGTGCGCCAGTCACTCCAGATTTTTTCTTATTTATTTATAATTTTAGAACATCAGCTGAAGGCAATAGAAGGGAAAACTCAACAACAACAAAAATGTTAATTATTGTAAGTTTTTCATCTCTTTTAAATGGTGATATTGACTGCCCTGATCTTCTGGGTGCATTGGGCTTTCGGGTTTCCACTAGACCATCTAGACATGCATCCTTATTCAGTATAGCCAACTATAAAAATTCCTATACCCGAAATAACCCCTTAATGAGAATTTGTCAATCCATCAACAACTTGGATGCTAGAGATTTCATAACCTATGAGATAAATAATGCAATGAGAATAAATGTCCTCAAGTATGAATAGTATGGTAATAATGTAATGAAGTAATGGTGATAATAATAATGTTATATCAATACCTGTTATATTAAATGTAAACCACACAAACAACCGGACAAAAGTGTCCGTATATTGGAAATAAATAAATAAATAAATAAATCTAAGAATTGATTATTCTTCTTCTTCTTCTGTCCTCACCATTATTAATCGCGCGGTGCGGGGTCGGCGGACGGTGCAGGGTCAGCGGACATCTCAGAATTGTTTGATTTAGATAAATTCTTACATTATAAGAACTTTTTAAGTAATTTTATTAATAAAATTGCCGGAGAAGAGCATCAGTCACCACAATCGTTGCGGTTAAGTTGTTGCCGAGCGCGGCGAACGGTCGGGATTGGTGACCCTGAGCAACTAGCGTGTGGAAAGCCCCCGGTAGCCATCGGTACTTGTATGAATAAAGAAATAACCCCTGAATGGCTTCTGTAGTCGAAAAGGGTTTAAAAAAAAATCAATAAAATTATAAATTTTTTTTTTTGCACGAAATGAAGTTTTTTTTTTTACTTCATGAAAGGATTGTTTTTATTGTATGAAACATAGCGTATTGCACGAAAATCCGCTCTCTGGTTATATACTCGTATAATATTAAAGGAAAAGTATTTAGAAGAGAGATAATCAAGGATTATTAAAAAAAGGCAAACACAAAGACAGACCAGAGCGTAACCCAGGGTCAAAATCTCGTATTATTTATACAGGATATTAAAATTAAATTTGCAATGCAATTTTTCACTTGATTGATTAATATGTTCGTTTGACATTTCCTAAAAAAAAAAAAAAATAAATTGTATATATAAAAAATATCTGCTATTTCCTTAATTCCGACCTTTAATATAGGGCAAGAGGGGGATGTGTAGAGGGCGCGAGTGAGTGAGGGGAGGGAGTAGGGGAAGTAGAAGGGGGAAGGTACTAATCCACCTGCACACTAACACAACACCTGCCTGGGGATTTTCAGTCGTTTGTCGGCCGTCTAACCGATCGGGGGAAAAACGTTCCATCCGTTCGGAAGGCAAGACAAGGCGACTATTTGTGTGTCTCTCTCTCTCTATGTAGTTAGTGTTCCTTTTACTTTTACTTTTGCTGGTGACTTCTCTCTCTTCTTTACATTGGAGTGTTTAAAATAAAATAGGTAAGATTTTTTTTTTTTATTTATTATTATACTAATAATTCACTAACGTCTTTCTGGCTGTTAGGCTCTATTTAAAAAAAAAAAGTTGTTATGGAGAGTCTAGAAAAAATACTCGGATCTTCAAATTTCCAAATGTGGATGCTGAAAAAATTCCTGAAATTCCAATTGGGTTTCTATCACCCCTTATGAAAAATCAAAATTTATTTTAATAATTAGACTATATCTCCCAAATTAAAAATAATAAAAATTATTATATTAATAAATTTTATTATTTTTTTTTTCATCCACAAAGTTCAAGTTGAAATGCGCAAACCTTGAGAATCCGCAAATAATTGATATCTACAAGACTTGAAATAAAAAAAAAATCTAAGAATGCCGGACTAGACTTCATTTTGTTTGAACTAATGAGAAAAATTATACAGGGACACTAGTCTGAAGCCGCGAAACAAAAAGTGTAAAATTACAGCGCCTCGAGCGCATATTGTAATTCTAAATGAAAGATAATAAAAATTTATTTGTTTATTTATTTTTTTCATTAATTATCATAGAAGAAAATAAAAAAATTTTGCTGTGACTGGTCGCACAGCACACTTCCCCTTACCATTATTAATTGTAACTTGACACACCAAATTTTTTTTCATTTCTTTCTATGATAATTAAAGCCTAGGAAAAATACTTGGGTCTCCAAACTTCCAAATGTGGATGCTCAAAAAATTTCTGAAAATCCCATTGGAAAGCATTGGGTTCTATCAGCCCTCAAAATTAATTAATTTTAATAATTAAAAGTAATAAAAATTGTTATATTAATAAATCTTCTTTAATTAGGTTATCATAGTATGAAAAAAATATTCAATAAAATAATATTGTAATTTCTTAACAAAACAATGTATATTTATATTATTACAAATTAATTGCGTGATAGAACCCAATGCTTTCCATTGGGGTTTTCAGGAATTTTTTGAGCATCCACATTAAAATCTCACAAACCAAATCCTCCTTTCAGTTTTTACCACACACTAATCTACGATCCTATTGTTATATTTTCCAACCTTTATTTATAATTTAATTTTTTAATTATATTACGAAAGAAAGAATATCATTCAAATTAATTTTTTTAAATCTTATATAAATACTTTTAATATTTTCGATTTAATTAAAAGAAAACTTTCATTCCTCGATTCGACTTTTTCATTTCTGAAAAACATATTTTATTATTTATTTTATTTAGTTAGAGGCGAAAAACATGTTTTTACTCTAAATATTCAACTCATCTTGAGATCTGTTCCCGAAAAACAACCAAAAAGTGCCGCAAAGAAGCGTTACCCGAAGTTCCCCCTTATACGTCTTCTTATCAAATTTCCTTCAAACCCCCTTCTTTTTATAATTATGGCCTGAAATGATTTGTCTGAAAAATTACGGCATATAATTAAAGAAGGGCGAGGTGGTGGTCAAAATAAAGAAATTTAGAATTGTGGTCTCTCCTTCTTCCTCAATAAAGTTCATACACAAAATAATTAGTAAAATTATAGTTCAGATAAAACAAAATCACTATTTTACTCAAATTATGAACAGAAAAATGCCCCTGGGAGGTAGAGGACCCGCTTCTTGTATTAGCTTCCTATTTCAAACACTTTTATTTATTTCAATTGTTTGACTATCAATCCAATTTAGACTGGATCTAAATGGCCTTATATCCCGAAATTCTTTCTTTTTTTTCTGTTTGTAATCTTGTCGATCATTTAGACTTTTTATTTATAATTTACTAATTTACAAATTATTATAATTTACTAATTCCTCTCGATTCATTTGCCACCGGGTGAGAGGCTCTTGTATCTTATAGGCTCAGCAGTCCTTGACCTTGCTTAATATTAACATTGATCTTGGTGGCGATTCTTCCTTAGGACAAAGGTTCGCTCTTTTAGCATATCTATTTATTATTTTTTGGTAAAAAAAAAAAAAAGTTAATTTGTCATGATTTTTCATCTTTACATTTTTTTTTTTATTTGCATATTTCATTTTCTATTTCTGAGGCAGTGGCGGATCCAGAGGTGTTTCTCGGGGGGGGGGTGATCTGGTGTGGCTGGCCGCACAGCACACAATTTTTTCTTAATTTCGGTAATTTAAAGGCGCATTCTGTTTGCCAGAATATAAATACAAATCAAACTTTCAACTATTTATTTTTAAAATTTTCTGGCCAAATGGAATTGTCTTCCGAGGCCAATTTTAAATTATAGTAATAATTTTTAAAATTTTACATTAAAAATAAATTTTTTCCGAAATTTTTCAAATCTCGGAGGGGGGGGGGGGGTAATTACCCCCTTTACTCCCCCCCCCCGTATCCGCCGCTATGACAACATGAATTGATGTTGTACGTTCCCGCTTGTACCCCTGGAGTCACCCATCCGGATTCAGTCGTTTTTGGCATTCCTTAACCACAACGATATTTATTTATTAGACGCTTCCCTCAGGGCCCTTCGAAAACTTCACTGCAAAAAGTTTTTTGTAATTTTACAATTATTTAGTAAGCAAATTTCATATAGAAAAACATACTAAATTTATTAAGTCTTTGCAAAAACCATTTACATATGTATTGTAATTTTAACAATAATTAATATTTGTTTTTTTCCTTCTATTTTTGTGTTTTGAACTCACACCAATTATTTTTTTTTCCTTTTTAATTTATCTTTACGTTAATTGCCTTAGAATTGCAAAAATTAATATTTTTCTATATTCCCATATAATTTATTAATATTTAGCTTAAATATTTTAGATAAATTCTATATCAATGCCAGGAAATGAGTGCAGGCCTTGGGAAAAAATTCTCTATTCTTTAATGACCTTGTCTATCGGTTTCGGTTCGTCTTTCATCCTTCTTCAAGTGTTTATTAAGGCCGCGCTGCATCCATTTCCCAATTCTTCAAATATCAAGCATCTTATTCAGACCGAATATATATTATTATTTTGAAACAATTTTATATGCCGTTCTCTGTCTTCTAAGTGCATTTATTTTATATAAAAGTGTTGTTTTAGGAAGGATAATTTTGATACATTTAAAAAATAAAGGATTCCAAATCTAAAAATATTTACGAACAAGAATTAAAAATATTTTTTATTTTTGATGACATTCGGCAACTCCATACCGATTTTGTATTCCGTCCTAAGCGGGAATGATCTTAATAAAAATGCGGAAAAACACATTTAAATATTATGTAGAATCCATACTTATGAATATTTATGTTATACTCAAAAGATAAAGAACTAAATGTTAATCTCGTGTTATATTTATTTTATCGCAGTTAAAGTTACGCGACACATTCGAACACACCTCCTGGTTTTTTTTTCTTTTATTACCTACTGGATTTAAATAAAATACAGATCAACAAACAGACACGCCTTTTATCATAGATAAATTGAATCTTAGGCAATTCAATAGCATTGAGAATATTGTGTGGAATTTCACTCTCACCTATAAAAGAAATTATTTTATTTTATAAGTGCAGCTTTCAAAATAATAAGATTTAAACTTCTTGTTGAAATACGTACCAAGTGTTAATTTTATAATGAATAAATAAAACCTTTGAAACATATAACCTAGTGTTTAATTTATATATTTAATTTTAATTTACAAAATAAGTTCAGTCTATGACTTGGATGAAATTTTTATTCCTCTTTGCTCAAACAATTTTGAGAGCAAAATGAGAATATACATTTTAAAGAACATCTAAAAAAATAATTGATTTTTAAATTTTAATCAATTTTAAGAAAATCGAAACTGAAAAAGTGCATCAGTAAAGTACTAGTACTCTTTGGCCAATTTTGATCAAAAGCTTATTTTCACCCTCAGGGGGTATTTAGTTAAGTATAAAATTTCAACCTCCTAGCTCTTTTCGTTCTTGAGATATTTTGTTCAGAGACAGACAGACAGACCATGTCGCGAAAACCACTTTTTTGGATTCAGGGGACCTCAAAACGTGAATATCCATCAAAATCTCGACATCGAATTTTTGACATGAATCCAATACTTTCTCTCTCTATATATATTAACATATATATAGAGGTAAGAGAAAGTAAAAAATTCCCAAATGGGTAGGATCAAAAAATTCCTAAAAATCTGGTGTGACTGGCGCACAGCACACAACTTTCTCTTACCTTCGGTAATCGAAAGTTGTGTACTGTGCTTGTCACACCAGATTTTTTGTGTCGACATGTATTTAGTTTCCGACAGTAGGGTACAATTGAATTCAAGATGTAAAATTTATAAGTATGGGAAAGCTTAAATAAGAATGCCTGGACCCTATATATGTATATTTATCAATAACGGATATCGTAAAAAGTTTTATATGGGCTGAGTTGCCGAAAAGACTGTGTGAATGTGTGTGTGAGTGTGAGTGTGAATGAGAAAAAAGTGTGAGTGTTTTTTATAAAAAAAAAAAAAAGTATGGGAAAATATTTATATTTTGATACCATGGCAACCATTTCTCCTATCTTTTCTATGGAGTACAAGAGTAAAGTGGTCTTCAGAAGATTTCAATCACAAAATGAGAATATACATTTTAAAGAGAATCTAAAAAATAATTGATTTTTGAATTTTAAAAAAAATCGTTGGAGCAAATTTTGAGAAAATCGAAAAAAACTGAAAAAGTGAATCAGTAAAGTGCTAGTACTTTTTGGTCGATTTTGTTCAAAAGCTTCGTGTCACGTCCCATGGGGGTGCCTAACTTAAATATAAAATTTCAACTTCTTAGCTCTTTTCGTTCTTGAGATATTTTGTTCACAGACACACAGACACACAGACAGACACACACACACACAGAGACAGACCATGTCGCGAAAACCACTTTTTTGGATTCAGGGGACCTCAAAACGTGAAGATCCATCAAAATCTCGACATCGAATTTTTGACATGAATCCAATACTTTCTCTCTATATATATATTACATATATACATAGGTAAGAAAGAAAAAAGTAAAAATACAGAATTTTCCATTGAAAAAGATTGGGTTTCTAATCTGATAGAGCAAGAGCCAGCGACGGCCAGACCTTCGTTATTTTATAAAAGCTGAAAGTTTTTCTATGTATGTCCCCAATACAGGTAAGAATAATCCCCAACTATGAAACTTGGGTCGTGGTAGTTTTGGCAGATAACAGATAGTAACGGTGTAGAAATTTGTATCTCAAATTCGTTATAGT